>OY482673.1:93058313-93060813 GCA_960531455.1 Urophora cardui | reverse complement strand
TAATAATAATAATAATAATAATAATAATAATAATAATAATAATAATAATAATAATAATAATAATAATAATAATAATAATAATAATAATAATAATAATAATAATAATAATAATAATAATAATAATAATAATAATAATAATAATAATAATAATAATAATAATAATAATATAATAATAATAATAATAATAATAATAATAATAATAATAATAATAATAATAATAATAATATAATATAATAATAATAATAATAATAATAATAATAATAATAATAATAATAATAATAATAATAATAATAATAATAATAATAATAATAATAATAATAATAATAATAATAATAATAATAATAATAATAATAATAATAATAATAATAATAATAATAATATAATAATAATAATAATAATAATAATAATAATAATAATAATAATAATAATAATAATAATAATAATAATAATAATAATAATAATAATAATAATAATAATAATAATAATAATAATAATAATAATAATAATAATAATAATAATAATAATAATAATAATAATAATAATAATAATAATAATAATAATAATAATAATAATAATAATAATAATAATAATAATAAATAATAATAATAATAATAATAATAATAATAATAATAATAATAATAATAATAATAATAATAATAATAATAATAATAATAATAATAATAATAATAATAATAATAATAATAATAATAATAATAATAATAATAATAATAATAATAATAATAATAATAATAATAATAATAATAATAATAATAATAATAATAATAATAATAATAATAATAATAATAATAATAATAATAATAATAATAATAATAATAATAATAATAATAATAATAATAATAATAATAATAATAATAATAATAATAATAATAATAATAATAATAATAATAATAATAATAATAATAATAATAATAATAATAATAATAATAATAATAATAATAATAATAATAATAATAATAATAATAATAATAATAATAATAATAATAATAATAATAATAATAATAATAATAATAATAATAATAATAATAATAATAATAATAATAATAATAATAATTAATAATAATAATAATAATAATAATAATAATAATAATAATAATAATAATAATAATAATAATAATAATAATAATAATAATAATAATAATAATAATAATAATAATAATAATAATAATAATAATAATAATAATAATAATAATAATAATAATAATAATAATAATAATAATAATAATAATAATAATAATAATAATAATAATAATAATAATAATAATAATAATAATAATAATAATAATAATAATAATAATAATAATAATAATAATAATAATAATAATAATAATAATAATAATAATAATAATAATAATAATAATAATAATAATAATAATAATAATAATAATAATAATAATAATAATAATAATAATAATAATAATAATAATAATAATAATAATAATAATAATAATAATAATAATAATAATAATAATAATAATAATAATAATAATAATAATAATAATAATAATAATAATAATAATAATAATAATAATAATAATAATAATAATAATAATAATAATAATAATAATAATAATAATAATAATAATAATAATAATAATATAATAATAATAATAATAATAATAATAATAATAATAATAATAATAATAATAATAATAATAATAATAATAATAATAATAATAATAATAATAATAATAATAATAATAATAATAATAATAATAAATAATAATAATAATAATAATAATAATAATAATAATAATAATAATAATAATAATAATAATAATAATAATAATAATAATAATAATAATAATAATAATAATAATAATAATAATAATAATAATAATAATAATAATAATAATAATAATAATAATCATAATAATAATAATAATAATAATAATAATAATAATAATAATAATAATAATAATAATAATAATAATAATAATAATAATAATAATAAAAATAATAATAATAATAATAATAATAATAATAATAATAATAATAATAATAATAATAATAATAATAATAATAATAATAATAATAATAATAATAATAATAATAATAATAATAATAATATAATAATAATAATAATAATAATAATAATAATAATAATAATAATAATAATAATAATAATAATAATAATAATAATAATAATAATAATAATAATAATAATAATAATAATAATAATAATAATAATAATAATAATAATAATAATAATAATAATAATAATAATAATAATAATAATAATAATAATAATAATAATAATAATAAAATAATAATAATAATAATAATAATAATAATAATAATATAATAATAATAATAATAATAATAATAATAATAATAATAATAATAATAATAATAATAATAATAATAATAATAATAATAATAATAATAATAATAATAATAATAATAATCATAATAATAATAATAATAATAATAATAATAATAATAATAATAATAATAATAATAATAATAATAATAATAATAA